>VYZN01000013.1:0-40854 GCA_009761285.1 Aphis glycines | reverse complement strand
GGTACCGCGGGAGTCCCTGGATGATATATAAGGGGGCCCAGATTAGGCACATTTCAGACGTGATCCATCAGAGTTAGAGCGAGCACCTTCACGTCACCCAGTTCAATAGTTTTGTCATTTGGACTTAGAATAATTTTCAATAAAAAACACTTAGAATTATTTCAAGAGTCTTCATTTTTTACAACAACCTATCCGATACTACATCATTCTACTGCTTGTACGTGGCACGTTACATATGTGACGTTGTCGATTTAATTGATTTTGTTTACCCGCAGCACATGTCGTTGGCTAACGTTGACGATTTTGCTCGGAAAATTGTTCTTTGTCCCAGGAACGAGGAATGCAGACAAATCAATCGTACGGTGCTACAGCGCATTAAGGGCGCTGAGAGGACGTATACGGCCATAGACACCGTGGTGATCGACAATCCCGACGAGGAAGCCAATTATCCTACCGAGTTTCTCAACTTGCTGGAACTGAACGGACTGCCACCGTTCAAATTGACGCTTAGGGTCGGCGCCATCGTCATGTTGCTGAGGAATCTTGATCCAAAGAGTAAACTGTGTAACGGTACGAGGTTAGTGGTCACCGAACTCCGGCGACACAACTTCAGAGTGAGGGTGTTGTCTGGTGATGGTAGTGCGCAGGACGACGTTATCATACCAGCTATACCGATGACTACCGGTGGTGAAGACGACCTGCCTTTCAAAATGAAACGGATTCAGTTCCCGGTAAGGTTGTCGTTTGCGATGATAATCAACAAGTCTCAGGGTCAAACGTTCGACCGAGTTGGATTGCTCCTACTGTCGCCGGTGTTCACTCACGGGTAACTTTACGTAGCCTTTTAACGAGTGAGGAACTCACAATCCATAAGAGTTGGTATGTGTGGTAATGGTCATGGTAGATTCGTCACTAAGAACATTGTATACAGAGAGGTCCTGCAAATAACTGCATAATGAAGCCTACAAGAACTTAATCGTTAACATCTGACCTGTGTTATCAAAGGGATCTATGTGATCCAAGTGGTCTGTGTTACCCACAGTTTATGGGCAGTCATGAGTGCGACTCGCGGAGAGAAAGTTTGACAATCTCCACGTGGTTCTGCATACAGAGATGCAAATTTGCTTTGTAGTGAATTTGTAACTTATGTCAAACATGTGCTTAAACTTGCTTCAAACACACGAGTTGGTAAAATATTTAGAATATTATATCATATCAAATGTATGTTATTATTTGTATTTATATTGTTTCAGAAACATAAGGAGTAATGATTCATGTTGGATACTCTTATATCAAAGCAAAAGTGAACATAATCAATAATAATAAAACTATCATTCTACAAATTTGCAACTAAAGTAAAAACTGTTTACCATAACACTTTGCTACATGGCATGTATAGCATTTTATTTGTGTATTCCATTAATTTTTTTTATTTCATTAATAATCTACTTAAGTTAGGCATGCATTTAAATTTACACATGTAATTTGTATTTATATTGTTTGTCAATGTCCTTAAGAAACATAACAAGTAATGATTGACATTGTTTCATTGACCAAAATTTTAATTGTTATAATACAACATAAGCATTGTAGTTACTGATTTGTAACCAAACCAGACACTGTTGACCATAACAATTGTTATAACTAGGGAACGGATTTGAATGTAAATTGCATTTTTTTCTGAATGTCTGAAAACGTTGCTTTTCAAGCACAAAATTCATTTTATACGTCAAGGAATTAGAAAATGTTACTTTTATTTTGCATTTTTTCGCATTTATTGCATCTTTAAGACTTTATTGCATTTTTTGTCATTTTTAATGCATTTTTATGTTTTTAAGTCATTTTTATATAGGAATGGATAAAATTCGATAAAACTGTAGATTAACATTAATTTTAAAAATATAAAAATAATTATTTACTATGTTTTTACCGATCAAATAAATCCTGACTCTAGACAAAATTATTGTTGGCATGTGTAGATACACGTTTATCCATACATAGATACAACTTATAACATATTATATGCAATTAGATAGAGATAAAATAAGCTATTTATCTAGATTGTAATTTTATATTGCACTGTTGAGTTGGTTCGTTTAGTATCGCATATAGCCTCGCGTCGTTAACGTTTTCAAATAGTCTTCGTAGATTTATTTAGTTTAGTTTTGTTTATTCCACGAAGTTTTTGAAAATGCCCAAGGTCAAAACTTCAGATGTTTGTCGTTTGCGTTCATACGTTCAACAATTTGGGGAATCAATTTTTTCTACCGATGGAAGCATTCTATTTTGTAAAGTTTGTGAGGTCAGAGTGGCAGACGAAAATAAATTTACCGTGACACAACATGTGAGTAGAGAAAAACATTTACGTGCACTAGAAATTAAAAAAAATAGAAAAAGTGAAGTTCAGACATTATTTAATACCGTGCCAAAAAATAATACATTCACTACAGATCTTTGTACTACATTGGTATCTGCTAACATTCCTCTTTTTAAACTGAAAAATGAAAATTTCCGCAAATTTCTTTCCAAGTATACCGGCCAACATATTCCAGACGAATCCACAATTCGAAAGAACTATGTAGGTAAAACTTACAATAATACAATAAATTGTATTAGAACTTACGTGGAGAATAAAAAATTGTGGGTGAGTATAGATGAGACTACAGACATAGAAGGCCGATGTGTCGCTAATGTCATAATCGGCACTTTAGAAATTGAATACCCCGGTAAAACTTTTTTATTTAATGCCGAAGTTTTAGAAAAAGCAAATAATAGTACTATTACTAAATTATTTGACAACTCTATGAGCTTGTTATGGCCAGAGGGTATTAAACACGATAATGTACTCCTATTTCTCAGTGATGCAGCACCTTATATGGTGAAGGCAGGAAAAAATATTAAAGCGTTTTATTCAAAAATGGAACACGTTACATGTTTGGCACATTCTCTACACAGAGTAGCTGAAGAAATACGTAAAAAATTTCCCGAAATAGATGCTTTTATTTCGAACGTAAAAAAGATTTTTTTGAAATGCCCATCTCGAGTATTGAAGTTCAAAGAAATGGCGCCAGGGATACCGATGCCCCCTCAACCAATACTAATTAGGTGGGGTACATGGTTATCAGCAGCCATATACTATTGTGAAAATTATCAATTGATTAAATCTATTGTGATGGAGTTTGATAAAGAAGATGCTGTAGCAATCGAGAATGCACAAAAACTGTTAAATGATACTAATTTAGAACTAAATTTGACATTTATCAAAGCAAATTATGGAAATTTACCAAAATACATTACTACATTGGAAACATCTGGACTATCGTTAACTAACTCAATTAATATTATAGCTCAAGTACAAAATGAAATCGGAACAGACAACAGTAGTATTGGTATATCTATTAAAAAAAAATTAGAGGCTGTAATTGAAAAAAATTTGGGATTTAAAACAATGAAACATATTTCAAATATTTTGGAAAGAAAAGCAACATCTCGAAATAATACAATACCTGAAGAACTAACTGCTGATGACATGGCTTATATGAAATTTGCACCTATGACGTCAGTTGACGTGGAACGAAGTTTCTCGAGATACAAAACAACGCTGGCCGATAACCGTCGAAGATTTACGTTTGAGAATATTAAGCTGCACCTCATTATACAGTGCTATCATGAAACACAAGGTAAAAGTATAACGAATATACCTATCTAAATTGTTCCTATACCTATTAATTTTTTGAAAATAATTTTCAGAGTAAAAGGATGGACTAAAGATAATTGAGAAGACAAGAAAAGTTTTTATTATATTTAAATATTTTTTATCGGATAAATTTTTCATAATAATATGGTTTTCATAATTTTTAAATACAAAATTGTGTTTTTAATGAATTTGAGTTTGAGTTTTTTAGGACATTTTTTTATATTAAAGCATATTTTTAAGGCATTAAGTTGTATTTTTTTAGGGCATTTGTCATATTTTTTGTGGCATTTAAATCCGTTCCCTAGTTATAACACACACCGTGTACAGCGTTTTATGTATGTAATATTTTCATTAATTACTTACATTATAATAATAATTATAATACACATTGTACTGTATGTTTTTTTTTATGTCTCATATTCAAAATATATATCAAATAAATCATAAAAATACACAATATTCTTAATTATTTACCATTACAAACAATTAAAAAGAATAAACTCCAATACTTAAACGTATTATTGCCAAGTTTAATTTTACGTATACAATAATATATATTTATTGTTTGTTAATATTATACTTTACTATACTGTCCTTTAAAATATTTTATATTCCTTTAATTTGATTTTCAAATACATGTGTACAATATATGATGTGATCGATTAAATTATAATATAATATGTATGTGTTTAAGAACTAACATTACACTTTCACTGGAATAGATTTACACTGGTTGAGGACGGATAGCTAGACACTCAATTGCGATTTTTCAAATTCATTTGTTTTTTGTTTTACAAACACAAAAGAACCGGGCAAGCGACCGAACACCGTATTACACTGGTTGAGGAGTAATAGACAATCAATTACCATTTTTCGTATTTTTATATTATATATTTATTTTATATATATTATTACATAATTACACATCCCAAAAACAGCCGGGCAATTATGTCGAGATAAACTTTTACACCGAGAGCGATAACAATGATAATACTATCAGTTAGGTATATTAACTATAGGTAATAACTTATAAACACAACGATCGACTTAAGTACTTTTTTAGTTAATGATCTCTTTTCTAGACACCTGATAATCATTTCCGACTGAATTCCCCGTAAAACGATTTTCACCCGACCCCATCTAAGGTTAGGTTAGGACCCCCTTCGGCGTCTTCCATAACCCCTGGATAGGTTAGGTTAACTAAAATTGTGACTACTAGACTTTTTACAATATTTACTTTACAATCCCGTCTCCGATCTAGGGTACTCACTTAGAGCGAATATCACTTAGACCGAATTTCACAGTAGAGCGAAGCATATCTAGTCAAATAATAAATCGTTATCGTTCGACTCAAGGTAATATGTAATATCTTTATAGTTTTGTACCTGCCAATACTACTAAAAGGTACTTAAACATGAATACGGATTATGGACTTTGGACAGTTGTAGTGGACTTTGATATCTATGATATCACAGTCAAATTATAATCAAAGTTTGATCATTAGCATATTTTACAATTTTTTGATATCATAGTTTAGTGATTACAATATCATAATATAAAACATGTCTTCAAGATATTATGAAAGTACCTCCTTAACAATCACATGACAAAAGATAATACTTTGGCTATAGATAAACTCCCAATTGAACTGCTACTGTCGATTATCGCTTACGATCCCAATTAAAAAATTTTTAATTTTTTAAAACTCACAAAATTACCTTATAATTCGTTGTCCGTGGTTGCTGGTTTATCACTACTGCAATACTGCCTATTATCAAAAAAATACAGTGTATGTATTTACAAAATAAATATTAGTAGTAACTGTTAATTTATGTTACAGATAAAAACAAAAAAAGGAAATGGAATCTGCATATGGTCTACTATTTAGATTTTTTTAAAAAACATCAGCAGTATGTTGCCGCATGTTTAAAATTAAATTAACATAATAAATAATAATAGTTATTTATTATTCATAGTAATTATAATTAATAATATAATATTAATATTATTAATAATTTTTATTTTAAATAATAATATTTAAAGTATTAATATCAATGTCTTGAAAACAATGTATGGCTTCGAAATCGTTAATGTTTTATTTAAATAGCAATGGACACCGGATCAGAGACGTGGAACAGATGAACGATATTTTAATTACTTACACATCACGTATTCAGTTCTTTATCAATAATAATTACATAAAAATATGTTACAATAATAATTGTAACTATTCATCCAAATTACAATGATAAAAATAATAACTATAATAATTCACAGGTACAAAAGAGATATACAAACATTGATAATGTTTTAAAATTTATTGATGCGGTAGAAATGGAGGAATATTACCAATACATTTTAGATAAAGACAGTATTAAGATAAGAGAACTCGCGAAAAAATATGTTTTCACTACATTTAATAAAAAAAAAGGGAAAACTTTTTTATCAAAAAAAATTAATGAAACTATCGATATCCTATTTAGCAAGACTGTTTTGAACCATATACGATTTAAAAATTTAATACACCAAGAATGCACTACCACAAATTTTAAATTAGAATTGTCAGATATAAATTGTTTTGGTAGGCAACCGCAGTCAAATTCGATTTGTAACATATTAAATTTTGATTTACAAGACCAACTGTCGACCATAAAAAATCATTTAGGCCTTGAATTTTTAGTCGGTCGCATAATCAAATATAATCTTTACCAAAAGATACATAAAAAAAAAAAGATATATTGCACAAAAGTCCCGGTAAAAAAACCTAAATTCATACACTATTCGTGTACTTTTATAATAACCGTAACTATAGGTATGTGTTTTTTTTAGGAATGGTTGGTAAAAAAATTTTGACAGCCAAGAAGTATAAACACGAAAACTTAAAAAAAAGACGTATTTTTCATTCTAAAAAATCAATTAAAATAAAATACACTGGACCAGATGAATTTTATGGCCTTGCAGAACCTATACCAATAGATGAGAGATGTTCGATAGAAGAATTAGAATTAAAAAAAATATATTTATTCAAACAATTACTCTCTTAAAATATCAACGGGATGCTTTGAAAATAGATACTCGAGAACAAAGTTCTAGTTCTAAGTGGTTTATGGAAAGGCGTAATCGTATAACAGCTTCTGACTTTGGAAAAATAAGATGCGACCAACTACTTCGTGTAAAAATATCGTAGCTAACAAATTATACAGTACATCTTCTAGTACGAATGAGCCAATAGCATGCAAATACGGTAAAGATATGGAACCTGTTGCCCAGGAATATTTTGAAAAAAAAATGAAGACAACGATTCAAAAATGTGGTTTGATCATTGATGAAGATTACCCATTCTTCGGAGCATCACCTGGTGAGTTCAACTTAACTGCGAGTTTTTTCTCAAATTAAGACATATTCCATACAAGATTTTGCATTATATTTTAGATTCTGAACGGAGTTAGGAATGTATCAATTTTAAAATGTGTGTTTTTTTTTTGTGTCATAACAAAATTTGGAACAGTAATAGTGCTTCAATCTTAAAAATCAGGGGTGGTTTTGGGTAGTAAAATGAATGTATATTGTACTTTAGGTCCACCCCAACCCTACTGTACAGCAGAGCGAGTTTCCGGTTTTTACCATTATATTTATAAAAATAAAATAATTAATCCTCCTATCCTTTATGGCATTTTAGATGGGCTTATTGGGAATGATAGTATAATTGAAGTGAAATGTCCGTATTCGGCAAAAGACTATCCTACAATCGAAGAAGCAATCAAAGATAAAAAGGTAATACATAAAAGACATTACTACCTACAATATATTATATGACACAGTCCTCCCCACGAGTCTGTTTCTTTTAAATATGTTTAGCCCCTCAAGTCAAAAATTGAAATTGCGCCTACGTGACCATATACCATATACGACCTAGGTACTCGTACTTCTATGTTCTATAAATAATATTTTTAATTTAGATAAAATTCTTAAGATTAAATGAATGTGGTGAAATAACTTTAAAAAAAGATGATAACTATTACTTTCAAATAATTGGGCAGTTGAGAATTTCCAAAAGAGATATCTGTCATTTCATTTTATATTCACATAATTGAAAACATGTTGAAATACTTAAATATGATCCACAATTTTGGTTTGCTAAAATGGAGTCTAAATTTAAAAGGTAAATCTAAATATATATATTAGGTATATATAACACATTCTTTCTATTATTTATTATTTATTACATGTATTTTATACAGGTTTTATTTCGAATGTTTGTTAACGGAGATCGTTGATCCGCAGTTTGGCAAACGTTTTTTGGTGAGCGATATCATCGACCCAAATTATATTATAACTGCTCAAAAATCCAAAATAAAGAAATGAAGAACATTTTATATTGTATTAAGTATTTGTTATTTGTATAATTAACTATGTAATTGAAAAAAAATGAAACAAAACAATATTATTTATTTTATTAATTTAATATTATTCGTAATTGATCGGTAAATTTTTATTGATACAATTATGATTATAACTCTTTCGCCTAAAATATCGTTTAATATGATTTTTGTTACTTATTTTTAAAACATATGACAAGATAAATATATTTTAAAAACCACATTAAAAAAAAAAACAATTTTTTATGTATTATGTAACAAGTGATTAGCATTTAAAAAATAAAAATGCATTAACTATTTACGACAATTAACTACTTACATTATGTTTAAAAAATAAAAAGTAATTACAACAACATTTACTAATCGAAACTGTTTAAACGATACTAATATACTAATTTACTAATACGTTTATAAAATAATAAAAATTATCGTAGGAATAGTACTTAATATGTCACTACACATAATAACGTAAAAAACGCATTTACTAAAAAATGTATAGATTCGCAACGAGTTTATTAATTGTCATGTATTTTATAAAGTAATTAAGTTAAAAATATAAATCAAAGTATGTTTACAGTTACGATCTATATATTGAGACATAAATTTAGGCAAGCAGTATCTTAAATTATAATCGGTAAATTATAGGTACGCGAGGGTATTGAAAATATTGCGGTGGCATTTGCGTATAATTAATTTTATAATGATACGAATTGTACAAGAAGAACGTTCATGGACAAATAAACGGCGCTCCCGAACGAGCACTCGCCGCCGTCGACCGGTTACAAATTGCGAATAGTAGGCGTGGTTTAAACACCACGCGCTTGCGAATCGTGAAAACACCTAACAGCGAATCCTCTCGGTCATTGCATGCGTAGACTTTTTGTGACACGTCCTCCTAAGTACCTAGGAGTAGACATCAACCAACAAGCAAATAGCTACGAAGAAATTAATAGGAGAATTACGGCAGGAAATAAGTGCTATTTTGCGCTTATACCATTATTTAAGTCAAAATTACTTTCCAGAAATACAAAACTAAGATTATATTAAGTGCTTATTAGACCTATAGTCCTGTATGCCTGTGGAGCGTGGGCATCAACAAAGTCGGACGAAAAAAAAACTGCTACTATTTGAAAGAAAAATATTGCGTAGAATCTATGGGCCCGAAAGAAACGAGGAGGACACATATGAACGAAGAACTAATGCAGAGTTGAGAGGACAATATTCTATGAAACAAACATAGTAGGAATTCTTAAAAGCAGACGGATAAGCTGGGCTGGACACGTTTGGAGAGCGGAATGCCAAATAGTGCATAACATCACATTATGGAAACCAGACAACAAACGGCCGAGAGGGAGACTAAGACAACGATGGTCTGACCGAGTCAGAGATGACCTTAAGCTAATGGGAATACGAGAGGGAGAACGACTGGCGAAGAACAGATAAGTATGGAGAGGTGTAGTAGAAGCGGCGATGGACATACAAGGCCTGGAATAAGCCAAAAAAAAAAAAATTAATTATAAAAAAAAAGAGTAAAGGAAATCGCAGTTATTAAAACGGAAAGACAATGGCTGTTAAATTTGATTGCAAAAAACTACTATTACCAAAAAATCAACATACGTTAACATACTCGCGCCATCACAAAACCTGAGAACATTTTGCCTAGAACAAATTAAAAAATTAGCCTTACCTAAAACATTTGCGGGGCCAGACGGAAAAGATTGTCCCATTATTCTAATATGCTGAGGTTCATATTTCGAAATACATGCATAAAAATATCTATTTATTGCATAATCAAATCCATATTAAATAATAATGAGACCACCAACATAATCAAGTCATTATTGAATTATAATGAAATCACCAACAAAATGAAAAATAATGAAAACGGATTTTTTTTGCCGACAATATTAATCACGCACTGAGGGAAAATATTCTATTAAATCCAACATCGGGATACTTTATGACTGAAGACGACTTAGCATATTTAGCAGACCAATTTAATAAAAATTTAATTATAATTTCAAAACACAAAAACACAGCTAACAATTTATTGAATACCGCTGTAATTTACTGGAAAAAAACCGGCCCGACGATAGTACTGATTTATGAAAATAATCACTGGACTCCTGCATTAATAAATCGAGAACCATCACCACTTACCTTACACAATTTACATGCATATACACAATTATACCCGATGTAAACATTATTACAAAACATGTAAACCAGTACTTGGACAAATGTAATGATCAATTAACGTTATCCAGCCTTGACGAAAAAAATACTCATTAGATAAGCATAACATGAACAATCCCGTAGAAATAAAAAATAATTACGTAAACAAAAGACCAATTATGTGGTATACTCAATAGTGTCAGGATCAGAGCCGTGCAAAGGGGAGGGGGCAATTAGGGCAAGTGCCCCAGGGCGGCAAAAGTAGCAATATTTTATAGGGTGGCAAAAAAATTGGTATTTTCCCATTAATTTATACTCCAAATTCGCCACGGTCACAAAAATTGAAATATCTACTATCTATTTTAAGATAAAATATTTTATCTATGAAAAATGTGTTGTAAATTATAATTTATGATTATGGACTGGTATGTATGCCTACACTGGCTTGTTGGTTGGGGGCGGGTGACTGAACGGGTAATTAACAAGCGATTTTTAACCATTTTTCGGAAAATTTATTGTTATTGAATAATGGACATGATAATAACATAATATACTAATATTAAATATTAATAATATGATGGTAAGTCGTAAATGGTCTCGCACTGTCATTGTGTGATGTCGCTATATTTTTATATTATTCAATATTCAGTATTTTATCATTCGACGGAAAGTGACAATTGTACGTACAACGAAGACTTAAGAGTTTATTACAATTTTTACATAGTTTATTTACATTGAGTTATTTTATTTTATTCAAGTGGATTTTCATTTTATTTTTTAAAATGTCTGATGCAAATAAACGTAAAAGTTTAAGTGGTTTTCAGTATAGAAAAATGTCGAAAGCAAAAAAAGAAAAAGAAGAAAATATAGTTAGAAAAACTACAAAATTAGATACTTATTTTAAAATAAAGGTAAGTGTAAAATTTAATTTTAATCTTATTTTTTATTTAAGGGAATAGTGTTTGTGGTTTTCGTAGGGCTGAATCTTTTTTGATGTTTTTATATTAGTTAAGAATAATAATAATAATAATAATAATAATAATTATGCAAGGCCACAAGGGACTTAAAATATTTACTAGAACAATGTGGTTAATCTTGATTTAGGTAAATAAATGTTTGTTAATTGTTTGTTCATTAATATTTAATTTTAATTGATTAAGCCTAATGAGTTCATAGTAAAATTGTAACAGATACTCCTACTTTACAAGTAGATGAAAAAACAGAAGAGATTCTTAGTTATAAAATTAATGATGACATGAATGTGGACGATAGTAATAATTGTGATATTGTAAGTATCTAATAAAAGTTTAGGTGTTATTTAATATTTTTTATTTTTATATGTACCTACTTATTATTTATTTGGAATGAAACCAACAAATTATTACAAGTTCAAGTCAAAGACCAGATTAATGTGCCTGTTGTAAATGTTGATGGTAAAAAGAAAGTAAGTCAAAACTATAATATAATTTATATCGAGAATATGGACTTATCTAATTTTATCAAGAGTATTAACAGTATAAACACCAAAAATAAAAAAAATAAAAAAATAAAAAATTGCTCTTTATAATTTTGTAGTATCCTTTAATTATAATTTTAATGCATAATGCATAATTATTTTTAGAATGAAATCATGAAGTCAAAGATCAAATTTATGTAAAGACTGTGCCTATTAGTATGGATTTTGATAAAAAAGAATCTAGTCAGAAATGTAAAATAAAGAATATAGAAACCAACAATGTTGACACACTTGAAACTGTAAGTATAAAAAAAATTATTACCAACAAAATTGACATATCTAATTAATTTTAATAATTTTATTACAATATATTATGTATTTAACCGCTCTAACACACTTGCAGTTAATTACTTTCTGTTGAACTGAATGGTCAGAATGTAAATTATTATAAATTAAAATTAAATAAAATTATATTAAATATGATACCTATATTTGTAATTTTAATAATTGAAAGCATATAACCTAATGATCATTACTGGTCAAAACTATTAATTAGTTGTGAGCTTTGTATACAATTTTAAATACTCTCAGCATAATTATTGTTAGCTGTATTATATAATTTGTCTTTTTAATATAAAAGTATTATCTATTTTTTAAAAATGTCATTGTGTAAATTCTTAATATATTTAATACTAAAATTAAGTAGATACTTATATATTTTTTTTAATTTTAGGTTAAATGTAATGTAAAAGATACAAATGTTCAATATTATTGCTGGTTTAGTAATGATCCAGCCAAATGGGTTTTGAATGAATCAGAGTTTGAGTATTATTCTAAAAATCAAGTAACGACAAATTTGGTGGATATCCAATTTAACAAAACTTTCCGAAGAATTGGTAAATATAATAGGAAATTGCCACGTGAAGCATTTTTCAGAAAATTACTAAATGGCGAATTCAAACATCGTAATTGGCTTTTATACTCTCAATCTCAAAATTCACTGTTTTGTTTCTATTACTTACTTTTTGCTCAAAGAAAAACTAAATTTAGTCGTCCAGGATCTGGGTATATTGATTGGAAAAATTGTTTATTGGATGTTAATAACCATGAAAAATTTATTAAGCATACTGAATCAGTACGTAAATGGCATTCTAGGCAGCTTGATAACCAATATTGTATACAAAATTTTCTTAAAATAGAAATTAGTAAAGAAGAAGAGTATTGGACGAAATTACTTCATCAATTAATTGAAACAATATCATTTTTACTTACAAAAGGTCTGGCATTTAGAGGAGACAATGAAACAGTTGGTTCTAAATTTAATGGAAATTATCTAAGCTGTCTCGAACTCCTATCAAAGTTTGATCCAATTCACGCTAATCACATTGATAAATACTCTAATAAAGGTCGTGGAAATGTATCTTATTTATCAAATAGAATATGTGATGAATTTATTGATCTTATGAGTAAAACTGTGTTACAATGTATTGTTAAAGAAATTAAAATTGCCAAATATTTTTCAATAATTGTAGACTCAACGCCAGATGTTACGAAAGTAGACCAATTAACTGTGGCAGTACGATACATATGCAAAGATGGTTTACCTGTAGAGAGATTTATAGGGTTTCTTCCTTCCGTTGGTCACAAAGCAAAAAAAATGAAATTGGAACTAATGAAAATATTTAAAAACTTGGACATTGATATGATAAATTGCAGAGGTCAGTTGTTTGATAACGCTAATAATATGTCGGGCATCTATAATGGCTTACAAGCTCGGATTAAACAAAAATCAAATACAGCAGAATTTGTACCTTGCTTAGCCCATTTTTTAAATTTAGTTGGAACATTTGCTGCAGAACTAACCAGCATGGGAAATAAATTTTTTTTGAGAGCTCAAAACCTATATACTTTTTTATTTGCGTCTACCTCAAGGTAAATACTCAAGGAATACTTTATCAAAAGAGTTAGATCAAATTCCTAATGCTCAACTTCTAAAAAACTTATGTCCTACTCGTTGGTCATCACGGTACTCAGTTTGTAAATCAATTAAAAATGGATATGTTGGAATTCTTGCTGCTTTAGAGATAATATATAATGATTCTAATCAACAAAATGCAGTTAAACATGAAGCCAAATCAATTTACAATAAAATAAAATCATTAAATTTTGTCTTTATTTTAGTTGTTTGGACGCCTCTTTTAGAAAAATTTGACAAAACTTCTAAAAGTCTTCAGTTAATTAATATTGATTTGTCATGTGTAGTTTCTCTATATGATTCATTAATATGTTATATTCAAGAGCAAAGAAACAATTTTGAAATATTTTTAAGTGAAGCGATAAAAATAAGTGGCATAAATAAATTTTCTTGGGAGGAAACTAGAACTAAACGTAAGAATATATTTTTTGATGAAGAGCTTAGTGGTGAAGTTATATTTTCTAATTCAGACAAAATGAAGAATGAAGCATATACAAAGCTATGTGACAAATTCGGATTCTTTTCTGATATGGAAAATATTGAAGCAAGTGAACTACGTAATAAAGCACTAAAGCTTATGGAGTATTATGTTAATGATTTAGAAGTAGAATTTGTTGAAGAAATCGTTCAATTTAAAAAATACATAATACATTTTCCCAACGAAACCAAAAACATGCAAGGAATGTTAAAATATCTTAATAATAATCCATCATTAAACACAACTTTTCCTAATGTTGAAATTGCATTAAAATTATTTATTTGTATGCCATGTTCTAATGCCAGTGGAGAAAGGTCCTTTTTTGTTTTGAAGAGAGTCAAAAACTATTTACGGTCATCATTATCAAATGAGAAAACATCAGCATTATCAATATTATGTATTGAAAATGAAATTGTCAAGAATATCAGTTTGACAAGTCTTGTTAAAAAATTCTCAAAACTTAAAGCTAGAAAAAAAAAAAATTGTATAAAGTTATTTATAAGATCGTTATTCAATACTATAATAAAAAAAATGTTATTCATGTTTTTATACATTTATTCTTACTACCTCCTAACCAAATTCATTGTTTATTAATTGAGTTGTTTTACTTGTTCATTTATTAATTATTATAATATAAATAATTCAATGTGAAGTGACCCGATAATAATAATATTTTAAATAGTTTTGATTTTTGGGGGGCTTTAAGAAAATACCTAATGCCCCCCTCCCATCCCTTACGACACCTGTGATTAGGGGTGCCAAATTTAATTGCCCTAGGGCGCCACTGATGGTTAGCAATGACTTAGCACGGTACTGGTCAGGATTGTGAACATCTGTCAACATTCGAGTTAGCATTAAAATCTTACTAATATTCGAACCATCCATACTGGATCGAGGGGAAGACGTAATGTTTTGCAACGTATGTGGAACCTATATTAGAGAGTATCGTAACAAATTAATTAACGAAAACAAAGAAAAATTGCTAGACAGGCATAAAAAACAAAATTTCATCACATAAACAGTTTAAAACTAATAAATCGGAAAATTTATAAGGAAATGTTAAATTTTAATAACGTGCCATTTATTGAAAAAAAGAACACAGACGAATCAGAATTCGATATAAACCCGAAATTAACCCAATCACAACAAAATGTAAAATATAATGAAATGCATGATAAATAAAACGAAAATACTTATAATATTTCAAACAATGTCATTCATCAATATGGATTATATATATATTCGCTTTAATACTAAGTTATATAATTATTCATTTAACGTAAAAAAAACTAATGTTGTATTGTGTGAGGGAAACAAATCGAGATATTATCGAGATAAATATTAATTGAGATAGAATAGCGTAATATTATCAATTAATCATATATGTACTTTTATTCGTTAGCATAAGGATAATTGATTTTTTGTTTTAAAAAGAAAAAAAATGTTTAATAAAAAAAGTGTAAATGCAAAAAAAAAAGAGTGAGAAAGTTCTTTAGATCACGACAGTATCAATTTATGGCTGTATTCATAAACCATAAGCACCGAGCCCAAGACATATGGTTCAATCACGGCCTTTGACTACACCAAAGTCACACCCGTACACCAATCCGAGGACAGACAATGGTAACAGACATCCCTAAATTCAACACAAGTTCTTGGGCTGGTGACATTCATGGAGATGGACATTGCTAATCAATTGACTGAACGGGTTTCAGGAGGAATGATATTTCGAAGCATTAAAATTGGATAGAGGAAATACTGTAAATTTATTATAGGTTAATTATGAGATGTAAATGTTTTTAACATATATGTATATTTTATATATGTAAGGAAAATATGGAAAAGAATACAAAGGATAATTATGATTATGATAGATATATACTAACCTAACTGTTGAATCAGATAAAAACGGATATAGCGCGTTCACTAAATAATAAAAATATAACATGTGTACGACCGTATTTGTGAGCCCTGGCAAAGCACAGAAAAGCGAAATAACTATTCATAAATATGTATAAGTGCTGCAGTGTATGTATATTATAACAACCATCACGTCTCAATGATGTTATTAGTATTCAGATTCTTGTAAAATTGTAATTATTTAATTTATTAAATTTTAAAAAAGGGAAGGGGGGTAATGTAACGATTGTTACATAATTATTTATAAACATAATAATATGCAACTGTAGGTACATATTATATACTTACGTCTTACACATATTACATATTATGTAGTATACATACATATATATGTATCATAAACCAAAATATGTAAAATACATTATTTAAAATATATAATATATAATCTCATATTTAACTATTGTAAAGATACGGCTAAATACGAATATGTATAAGATAGGCAGTTCCCCGCGATTAACATCACGCGAACATGAACTCCGAGCAGTGGCGTGGTGTGGGTATTAAAAAGATGTTAGCAGTGAATTTTTTTTTCAAAAGTGATTAGAATATAGGTACTATACCTAATGACCTAATTATAAATTAACCGGCTAACAACATAACGATTATTTTTTTATTGTTTCGTTATGTTTTTCAATACTTGGACATGTTTTGATTCTAAAATTACCAAATTTTTTTAAAGTGATTAAACATTCAATATAAGAACTATTTGTTTCATGACGATTTTTCAAATTATGATAATTATTTAAATCATCAAAACCAAATTTTGACCAAACGTTTGATTCACGTGAAAATAAAATACAAGGTCAACAGTAAAGTTTTTGATTTTTCACAACCAGATAACCATTTATTTGAATTGTAATAGGATGAATTAAAATATCGAAAAGTTTTTTTTATTTTAATTTTTGTAGTTTTTGAGGAGGCCTTCCCTTATTTATAATTTTTTGTTTTTCAGAAAATGGGTAAGTTCTAAAAGATTTTTGTAACAATTGTTCGATAATACATTTACAATAGTTATTATCAATTAAATTTAAATTTGAGGTACTTGCCAATAAATCCATGCTAGAAATTCGAGAAAATAAAGAAATTGAAGAATTTATAGTACTTCAAAAATCTATTAGGCGGATGACAGTGAAAGTGTACGTAAAAACGACTACAGTCTACAATGCGTCGGAATACGTGCTGGGGCCTTATTGATTATTTATCAAATTTGATAATTATCAATTTTTATATCACACACAATAATTTTTTATCAACTGTATCAATTTTTGATCGAGAAACGAAAATAAAATCTGATATGTGATAACATACCAATGTTTTGATAATTTATCAAATGTTTACTTAGCATTATCACTTAAGTAGTATTATCATATTCCTATTATTGTATGAATGTATTATTAATATAATAAATAAACTTTGAAGTTGGAAAAATAATAAATGTGTATTAAATTATGATAATAAATGCTGTGTTTGTTTAACCAAAGTTTAAATTTTATTCATCAATGGCAGATGACGGTAAAACAAAAAGACAAGGCTATATGTCGATTTCCCAAAAACAACATTTAATCGATTTATTAACTGAAGAACATGGACAGGGCCGGATTTAGGGGAGGGTCTAGAGGACCCCGGGCCTGGGGCCCCCACAAAATGAGGGCCTCATCTCAGTTGGATTTTTTTACATATAAAACACTATAACATAATATATTCAAAATAGATTTAAATCACAATTTCAATAAAAATGTTTAATTGTTAATACTGTCATAAATATATAAATAAATCTTATTATTAATATACTTAAATATTATTAATTCATAAAAACAAGTTGTGAGTTTACAAACATAAATTTAAAATCGATTATTAGGGACATGTAGAACATAGGATAATCCCGATTGAATAATATTCGTAATTTGGTTCAGTTTTAAATATTGATAAAAAAAATCAGTTATAAATAAACGCATACAAATTGTATAGCAAACCGCCTAGCCGCTGCTGTAGATAATATACAACAATACGTACCGATTAAATTTTAAATAAAATATGGGATAGCCGATAACGTAGATAAAGATTTCATTTGTACATTGATATCTGGCGCAGTAGACGTGTACACTCTTCAACCACATAAGTATATTTTGGTGCAATATTTTGATCGTGATATTTATCCAGGTTAGTTTAATATATTATTATTTATTGTATTGTATATTATTATTAAGTACAGACTTGAAAATATAGTCTAAGACTCTCCAGAACTTCCTCTTTCCAATGATTACATTTTTTTTACCGCAAATACGCGAAAAAAGTTAGAAATTCACACAAGAAAAATTAAATTTTGACAATATTTTGACGATTTTTCGTCGATATTAGTTATTTAATTGTTATATTTAAAATAATAATCCTACCAGATCGAAACATACACTGAATACTTAAATGTTTATTTAGTAAATATTCTAAGTAATTTCGAATCGATCTAATATTTTAATGCAATTTGTGCTTCGTATTTTATTTAATTTGTACATTATTAAATTCTATAAAATTTTGTCGTCATCGGATTGAGATGCAGTTAATTGTGTAAACGTTACACGTAAACGTAATTATTTTATAGCATTAAAATATTTAATAAATTTAAAAATGATTTTTAAATAAACTGCTAAAAAATTTTTACTAAAAAAATATAAATATCTTTTACTCTATTATAGTCATAAATTCTTCGTTAACCAAAATTATGAACGATCGTCATACAAAACCTCGCATATATACTTCTAGTGGACAAAAAAGAAAATTGAAGGTAGAGCGTAATAAACAGCTAGAAGAAGTTATTTCCCAAATTCCAAAGCTGACCAACTATTTTTCATCTTCGAGACAGTTAGCAAATATTTCAAATAATGAAACTACTAATGAAAATGTTGACATTTTAACCTCCAAAAAAAAAAATGAAACTATGTATGAAAATGAAGTCTAGCCCAACAGTGGAGAATAATTCATCTACAGAAAAAAAAAATGATGATTCTGAACATCTTTATTTAAATACCAAAAATACCATTATTATAGAAAATGAATACATTGTAGAACCAGAAATTTCAAACTCTTTTATTGGTTTTAAAAATGATGTTGGATTTGGCCTCAAAACTCTTCTAATGAAATGATAAAATACTGGATAAAACAAGGATCCACAAATTTGCAAAACTCTGATGAAAAGTTATTAGAATCTTTCCTACAAAATCGGACTGATCGCTCTACACATAATACTAGAAAATGTTCTATACATTTTTGCAAACGGATAACTAAAAATAGAGAAATTATTAATCGTAATTGGCTATGTTTCTCTCCAACTACTGGTAAATTGTATTGTTATATTTGCAAACTATTAGGGACAAAAAATGGAAAGTTATCTAGTGATGGATTTTGTGATTGGAAGCATGCAGCTAAAAAGTTATCCCAACATGAAACATCAAAACATCATCTTGAAGCAATTATTGCAATAAATCATCGAGAGAGAGAAATTGGTTGTCTAGATCAACAACTTCAAAAACAGATTGCAGAAATATCTTTTTATTGGTGCCAAGTTCTAAAGCGAATAGTTAGCAAGATTAAATTTATTTCAGAACGTGGCTTATCATTAAAAGATCATACGAATAAAAAAAGTGGTCACACAAATTACCTTTCATCAACTATTTGTGAAGAATTAATTGATCTTATGGCTAAAGACGTATTGGGCGAAATAATTACAAGAATTAAAAAATCAAAATATTATTCGGTATCTGTAGATTCTACTTCCGATGAAGCACATATAGATCAATTGACTATAGTAGTACTCTATATGGAAACAATGAATCCAGTAGAAAGATTTTTAACATTTGTACCAAATTGTGGCCACACTGGCGTTGAAATGGCTAATACTCTAATTAAATTTTTGAACTCTAATGAAATTGAATTGATTGACTGTCGTGATCAATCATATGACAATGCGGCAAATATGAGAAGCAAATATCAAGGTATGCAAGCAGGGCCGTATTTACGCCTAGGCCGGCAAATTTATTGGAAATAATAACATTATTTTTTTTGGGGAGGGGGATAGGGGCGGCATATTTAAAATGGCCTAGGGTGGCACTTGTTCTAAATCCGGCCCTGTATGCAAGCCTTAATTAAAAGTAAAAATGAATTCGCAGAATTTGTTCCTTGTTGTGGTCATTCATTAAATTTAGTTGGGAAAACAGCAGCCAACTCGTGTGTTGCAGCTATTCGTTTCTTTCAATTTCATACAAAACTTTTACGTATTTTTTACTGCAACTTCCATACGTTATTCACTTTTTATAAAAAAATTAGCTTGTATAGATAAAAATAAACTTGTTTACGTTTTAAAGAATTTGAATGAAACCCGATGGTTATGTCGTGTAGATGCAACAAAAGCTGTTGTATTTGGTTATGATTATATAAAAGAAGCTTTAGTAGAAATTTAAAACGATCTTAATCAAAAAGACATTGTTAACACGTTCGCCGCCAAGTGTCACATGTGTGTGACATTGGGTCTCTTTAAAAAAAACCCATGTCATACATATCTGACACTCGGTATATGATTTTCAATTATTTATCGTGGGCTTGGGTTTCTTCAAACAAATATAATAGCATAATGGTTTTATTAAGCACTACCTACGCCATCTAACGGTGTACATGGTTTTTTGTTAGCGTCACGAGATAGTGAGATAACGAAATTAATGTTACGTGATTATCTTATAATCTTTTTCTATCTATATTACTTATTATATTTATTTTTTCACTTGGTATCACTGTTCCAAACACGTGAAAATCGTTATCAAGGTGGCTATATTTTTCTAATAACTTTATATTATCGTTTGCGAGTATAGACAATAAATACAAAAATAATATATTAATAATATTATAGTATTTATTATCTATGTTTGCGAGTAAAAAAACGTCAAAACATGGATCCTGATTAAATAAATGAAATATTAAATTACAGTTTTGATCAGACATTGACGAGGATGATTACAATAGTTCTGAAGAGTATCTGCCACCAGGTAATGAATTTAAAAGTGAACACTCTGACGATAACTCTGTGGAAAATGGTATTGATTTAGAAAATTCTGAATGGAATTTTGATATAAATACCGAACCCGAATTTGTTGATTTCACCGGGATTCCTGGCTTACGGTGTAATGTACCAAATTACCTTTAAGTTATTTTAATTTATTTTTTGACGACGAACTATTTAAAAATATTGTTACGAGGATAAATCTAAGAGCAAACAGTGTGATTAATTAAGGACATAGCCGATATTCAAATCTTAATAGGTGGCATGATATTGATGTTGACGAACTAAAAAAATTCTCGGTCTCAGTATCGTAATGGGATACTTGAAATTTCCGTCTCTAGGTACATATTGGTCTAAATTCGAACTAGATTTTCACCCAATTTTCAGAAAAACAATTAGTCGTCATCGTTACGAACTCATTTAAAGATTTTTATGATTTTACGACCCTAAATCAGCGGACATATCTAACCGTCTACATAAAATAGATAATGTAACAAAACATGTCATAAATAATATCCAAACGAAATATTATCCAAAACAAAATTTGTCTTTTTACGAATCAATGATGTTATGGAGAGGAAGGCTAAGCTTTCGGCAATACATACCTAGTAAAGCCCATAAATATGGCATACAATTTTATGAACTTTGTTCATCTGATGGTTTTTTATTGAACTTTATAATTTACAAGGGAAAAGGAACAGTTATAGACGATAATGGAGCAGCGGCAGCTTGAACTTTTTTCCCCTAGAATCATGTTTAATATTTTTAAACCACCCACCCTAAAATTAGGGTTCAATAGTATTTTCATAGGTTTTTAGTGGATAATTAATTATGGGGTTTTAATTGGTATCCACAATAAATCATGGAAGTCCTGAATTACCTCTTTACCAAGTTTACTAATCTTAAGACAAATAAATAATCTTAATGTGATTTTTTCAACAGTAAACTAAAAAAAATACAAAGTACCTAATTATTTTTCTGGTCATACTTACACAAACTATTTAAAGCAAATTGTAAAAATTGAGTAAATATTATAAATTTAGGTATTTTGAATATATTTAACAACCATTATTCTAATGAAATAAAAAAGTTAACTTGCTTCAACTTGGTAATTTTCACTAAATTTTAATTACTTAATTCAGACCAAAATAAAAAAATTATCAAACATTTTTACTTATTTAAAAATTTAACTTAAAAGAATATTTCTTACATTTTAAATTCTGATTATTTTCTTATTAATCTTAATGAGATACAGTTAGATGTCTTATAAAATTAAAATAAATATCCAAGTCTAAATATATTCTAAAATAACTATTTATTTTTATTTAAACATAAGGTGTGATTTTAGTAAATCTGAAGAACAACCAAACTTATTTATAGCCTCTTCAATATAAATGTCTATATCCTTTTCACAACTCATTAGAATAAGACTTTCTAGTCTTTCGTCACCCATTGTTGAGCGTAGTCTTGTCTTCACTAATTTTACCTAGGTATAAATTAAATGGTGTGTTATCAATTAAATTATCTTTATTATATTACTACTATTGAATATTTAAAAATTAATAATATACCTTAGAAAAGCTTCGTTCGGCTGACGCTAGATGCTGGTATTGTTCCTAATGCTTTGTAAACAAGATATAAATTTAGGAACGCAGATACTAAATCAAAACTTGTTAATACATGTAAAATACTGGATACCGTAATAGTATTTTTGGAACATGTTAATTCAGTTTCATTATGGTCAATTTCAGATTCACTGATTTCTAAAGTATCTGAATTCAATTCCATTGTTTTGTCATCAATAATGCTAACCTTATGAATACTATCTAGCAATTTAATTCCATCATGCAAAGATGTTACACTTGTACTAAAAACTTTGTATTCATTTTTTAAATTTGCCAAGCATATACCGTCAATCCATTCTGTAACATAATTAAAGCAGTTTTTTGGTAATTCTTGCTCAGTATTTTTTCCAATATCAATTAAACGCTCAGGTGAAAGTAAAGATAAGTCTTTTAAAATATTTTGAGCACCACTATATCTTGAAGTAAATGATGTTATTATTTTATCCAAAGCCATAAAATATGTACTTATTTTATAGTTTTCATATGGTGAATTTAAATTTACTTCTTCAATATTTTCATCAATTTGCCTCTTTCGTTTTTTTAATCTAATAATTTTGAAATCTCTTTCAGGCAGATCATGTGTTTCACAAAATTGTTTGGCTTCAATCTATAATTTTTTTATATTTTATATCAGAGCGCATAGAAAGTAAATTTTCTTTAGCATTAAGTACCAATCTTAATGCCTCAAAATGAAAGTTCTAGTGATTTTGACTGTAAATAATTGGAGAGTGGTGTGGTTATTGAAAAGATATTTTTCATAAAAATTAATGTCACTACAAAAGTGAATGTTGAACAAATACTTTTAATAATGCTTGCATTTGAAGACGTTACTCTATCATTGAAAGATTCCAAAATAATTAGACATTTTAATAATGCTTTAAATCGTTCATATACAACATTAATTACCCGATCATGAGATGTCCATCTCGTATTTGAAAAACTTTTTATACGACGAACTCTTTCTTCTGGATATAAATCATGTTGACATTCAATAAATACAACAGTCCTTTTCCTAGCTCTCATAAATTCAATAACTGATTGTAAATGACCAAAAAAATTTTTTGTATCAGAACAAGAGTCACATGTATCAACCACAACTAGATTTAATAAGTGTGCAAAGCACCATACATAAATTGCCTTTGAGTTTTTACGTTGAATAAATGTCCGTAACCCTGAGTAAGTACCTTGCAGCAGCGCCATCATATGCTTGTGCACATAAGTTTTTCTTCCAATCAATGTTATGCTTTTCAGTTATTTCACAAAATTTTTTGAATAATCCTTTTCCAGTCCCATCAGCAGCAGCCTCTAATGTTACAAGCCTTTCTTCGATATCATCATGCATATTTACAAATCTTATTATAAATGAAAACTGCTCAATATTAGCAACATCAGTGGTCCTGTCAATAATGACAGATAATAATCCAGCTTTTTTAATTTTAGTTAAAATTGAACATCTTACCAATTCTCCCAATATTTTAAGAATTTTATTTTGACTTATATGCGATAAAAAAGTAAGTTTATTTTGTTTCTTTTTTTTTAATTTATCTAAGTGTATTTTTAAAACAGCATTATGGTGACTAAGAAGCTCTATTAATTCTAAAAAATTACCTCTATTATTTGAAGTCAACTTTTCATTATGTCCTCTAAGAGCTATATTCTGACGTGCTGAAAATATTATAATTTCAATGATGACACGAAGAACTTCTCGGTTTTCAGCTATATTTTTATTTGCATTTTCCATTATATGCAAATCAATTCTATAATTCTTTTGGTATAATCCCCGACTAATTTCAGATTCTAAATGTTCAGTGCTGCATTCATGATTTTTAATATTTCTATTGAGGTTTGTCCAATCATATGATCCGTTGGCCATGATTGATTTTTTGGCTTTAGCCAATCCAAATAATTTGCAAGAATAACAATATATTTTGTCAGAAGAGGGAGAGTAGGAAAGCCACAATCGTTTTGTTGATAATTGATTAGCAGTTTCTTTATAATAGTAATATGATTCATGAAAAGACCGACTTCTGCCCATTGAGTCTGTTTTAACAGGAAATATATTATTAATTAATTCATTAGGTAATGGCTGACAAGGTCCTAAATCAACAAGATAACTCAATAATGTACTTGACACATATTGAAGAATCAAATCTGGATCATTTGTAAATTTATTTAATTCATGTAAGTCTTTATTCATATTCAAATTCAAATCTTCAACTGAATAATCTGGAAAAAATCAAGATTTGTATTGTTCAATATTTACATCAATAAAAAATTAAATATTATTTACCAGAGCAATGGTTAGTAGAAGTAGATATTGAATTTGATTCATTATCAACAGATTCTATTTCTTTATACACAGAAGAATTGGTAGACTCTTCTAAGTATAATAATAAAAAAAATAATTAAGTATGTATTATTTAAATAATTATTTAAAAATAAATAGTATTTGCAAACCACTATATTGTTGAATAAAAGTGGATACTAGTATAATTTGTTGCACACATTTAAATCCTTCATCATTTTTTACAGAGTCAAATCGATCAATTTCTGGACTTTAAGGTTCTCCTTAAATAAAAAACAGTCATTTGATAAAAATCATGAAAATAAAATAAATAATTAAAAATTAATTTATAAAATCGATATAATTTACCAGAACACAGCTTTGTAGAATCAATCCATCTACACTTTAATTTTGATTTATCATCTATTTCTTTACATACAGAAGAACTTGTAGAATCTTCCAAATATAATAAAAAAAATTATTTTAGTATAAATGATTGAAATAAAATATAAAATCCTGTTTTAATTTACCAAAATATGGCTTGACAACTAAATTAATACATAGTTACAATGATATATGAATATACTTACTATAGATAGATATTATTATATTATAGCTACCTAATAGGTTAAATTGAACTGGTTAAAAATTATTTATCCAAGTAAAACTTACCATTTGAACTAGAATTATTTGTTCTTGCATTAATTTCAACTTTTTTCGGTGTAGGAAAAAATGATGAAATCGGTCGGGAAGAAATTTTGGTTTTTCGTACCTTACAGTTATCTAAATGTCTATTCCAGTTAGTAACATTAAGCTGTTCACGTTTTTTTCCACAAACATACGTCATACACTTTTCTGACATATTTGTTTTTTTATTAAAATAAAACAATATAACAGTAAATATGAATATGAAAGGAAGATAAATATTAAAAAAATTAATAACTAAACAACACTCTTAAACACAAGTAAAAAGTAAATGTTTTATTAAACGTTTAAATGGTAAATAAAATAGTCAAACTGTCACAGACCACAGTACACTGAATGAGAGAATGTGAAGATAATGGAATTACCTAATACCAATAATGTACACACTATACTGTATTGGAAAATTTGACTAAGAATAGTTGTAAAATTATATCTATTATCTACATTCTATATACTACAATATAGTAACCCGCAAAATATGAACAAGCACAGTCTGATGTTATTGGATTTCGGTCTAGAGATAATTTTAGATATTTTTCCCGATTTCGATCAACGATAAAAATAATTCCACAATATTTACATATTCAATCAATCAGACTAGACATTAGACAATGGGCCAACATTTTATTAATTTTAACTTTTATTCATTACTAAAACATACGTAAAGGATAACCGTACGTCGTAACCACTAACCAGTACAATATGTTGTTTCATGTTACATAGTTACTTTCATAAAAAATTATTATAATATAGTTATTTGTTATTAGTTATTAGTGTGCATTTGCTGCTGAGTACACTAATATGGCTATATATTATATTTATTATTTATAGTTTAATATTTAAATTACCAACCTCCAAAAATAGTCCAGTCTACTTTTCCAACCATAAGACCCACCCACCCCACCCATTAATAATTTTGTGAATCACATGATTCAAATATACCCCCTTCGAGCCGCCACTGTTAAATGGAGTAACTTTTGGTATTGTTACTAAATTAATGCAAAATCATTTAGGTAAAGGGCACACTTTGTACATTGATAATTTTTACAATAGTGTTCAATTAGTCCAGCATTTATATGATAATAAAATCACAGTCATGGGAACGTTGAGTAAAAATAGTAAAGATAACCCAAAAGAAGTTATGAACTCTAAATTGAAACAAGGTGAAGTGAGTCACGCCCCAAAGGGAAATATACACGTGATAAAATGAAGAGATACGAGGGATGTAAGCATGATATCATCTAAATATAAACTCGATTTTGAAAATGTAATTGATAAAATTGGGCGAAGCAAATTTCAACCAAATATGGTAGTTGACTATAATACTAAAATATCCGGAATTGATAGAGTAGACCAAATGATCAGCTACTATCCAATACCAAGAAAAAGTATGCGCTGGTATGTTAAAGTTTTTTTTCACGTAATGGATATTTGTCTATGGAACGGGAACCATTTATATAACAGTAATGTTAAAAATATATCACATTTGGAATTTAGAAGGAAGGTTGCCAGCGAATTAATTGGACATACTGCACACACCCCAAGTCCTTCAACTCGTATTACAAATATGCACTTAGTTCAAAAAGTTGATATCAGAAAAAGATGTAGAGTTTGCCATACAAAGAACGTCCGGAAAAATACACAATTCGTATGTGACACATGCATTGATAATAAGGGGAAAACAATAGAACTGTGCCCAAATCCGTGTTTTAAAATTTTCCATTCTTAATTTGTTACTCTCAGAGTTGTTAGTTTTAATTTTAAAAATAGTCGATTTTTACATCGAATAATGTTTTTTATGTCATAATTTTGTACCTATTTTTTATATAGGTAGCTAACGAATTGATTTTCAATTTTTATAATATGTTGATTTTATTATTATTGTTTTTTAAATTTTATAATGATTGGTGTATTTAATCTATCGAGTTGATTTTTTTAAATTTTGTTTTTTATTTGAATTGTATTTGTTTTATATAAATGGTTGATTTTTAATTTTTATAATATGTTGACTTAATTATTATTTTATATGTGAACGTGTTAAAATCGAATCCAAAAAACTTTATGAATCAATGTGCCAACTTGAAGTGGCATTTTATGCAATTTTTTGGAATGATATTTTAGAGAGGTTTGATTTAACAAGCCATCTTTTACAAGACCCGAAAATAGTTCTTCAAACTGCTGTAAATGCCCTTAATTCTCTTTTATCATTTGTTCGAGAAATACGAAATAAATATGAAGAAAAAGAAGAAAAAGCAAAAGAAATGTCAGGATCAAAAGATTATGCGCAAATTCATAATCGGACATAATAGAGTAAAAATCTGCACTTTTAACTTGGTTGATGATGTAGTCAAGAACATAATTTGAACAAATTTCAATAATAGTGTTTTGAGTTGTAGCACTTGTATAGTTTATAAATTTCTCATATTGGTTTTGGAAATCAGAGTTATGTTTAAAATATAATTTACAAGCTTCTTTAAAATTACCTAATAAAAATATATAAATAAATAACAATGATTGAACGTTAATATAGGACAGAGTATTCATATTATTTAAAAAATAATTCAATCTAGTCCTATGCAGGTATGCAGCTATGCCATGGTATAAACCCCTTAACAAAAAAGCAGAAATATATATATAACATTTAATTATACCTTTGTTTAGTGAGTTTTTGTCTTCTAGGTGACCCCTAAATGCTATTCCTTGGCGACTCAAATACAAAATTATATCTGTTATGCACTTAATATAATTTCGGTTCTTAATTGTATCTTCACGATTAGCAATTGTCAATAAAGTGTGAACAGAACTTGTAATTTTAGACTTTTTATGGGCCGACCACTTGGCCATACAAGTCAAATGATAAGGAGAACTACTATGAACTTCCAATTTTGATTTACAATTTTTTCCTTTTCCCTTTGAACCACTTACCTATGATTGTAAGCCAATTTTGTTAATAATACTAGTTTATATTTTAACATTTACAAAATAAAGGTAAAATATGTATTTATGTATAGTTCTTATGCAAATTTTAAGTAATAATGGACTAAATAAATACATTTTATAAATATAAGCATTAATCACTTACTTTTTTCCAATTATTAAATCCTCTGGTTATAAATATAACTTCTGATGTACCAGTACTAAAATTATGGCATGCAAATCAAAATACACTATCTTTTAGAATGTTATATTCAAGCCATTCAAACTGATTATATAATGTTGAAGAAAAAGCACGATTTTGAGACCCAAAGCTAGTTTTAGGATATGCCTAGATAAATTATATAGAAATAAGCAGAATGCGAAATACAATTATTAAATTTTATAGATGTAATAAAAATATAATGCTTACTTCTAATATCGGTTTTGCTGGTCCAGAGTCTAAATCACCTAAATTCAAGTTATTGTGAACAATATCAAGCTGTAAATTTTGTAAATGTTCCTTTAAATCCGGTAGAGATGGTAAGATTGGTGAAGGGACATCCACTGATTCATCATCCTCAACACTGTTTGTAGAAGTCATTGATACTGATTTTTTAGGTATATTAAATATACCGAACACTTTTTTAGCCATATTAATATATTTTTAAAATTTTTAAAACGCTTGAGCCAAACTGCAAACGGCAAGTCATTCTAAATTAGGTTAACTTATAATGCGATTTGCGATGGTTTTAGTGCGTGATAATGTAATTTGAAGGGAAATCAATAACGTGATGTTGTATACGAAACGGCTGGTTGTACAAGTGAAGATAAATATTATAAAAATGATTAAAGTGATATCATTTTATAACTCTTGATAACAATAAACACACAAATATTATGTTAAATAATACTTAAGCCGATTAATAATTACAAGAGTGATTATGTTAGTATTATCATTCGTCACAAGTTCAATATAATAAGCACAATAGTCAATAGTTTATATTTAACTCGACGATAAGCAAAAATAACACAAATAATTCTGGGGGGGCTAATATTCGCACGGGGGGCCCCCCCCTAGATACGCCTATGTATATATAATATATATATATATATACATATAAGTAGTATATATGTACCATTCCTGGCCCACTCCCTATTTTATCAATAAAAGATCACAAAGAAAACAATGTGCAAAAAGATCAGAAAATTGAAATACAATAATAATTAAAATATTTTTTCATAAAACTTATATTATTTATAATTAAAAATCGAAATGCAATATTTCCCAAAAAAATATTTTAATATTTTATGATATTAAAATGTAACATACAATCGCATAATATTTTTCATAACAACGCGTTAACAATTAAAATCTAAAAATCTCTGGAAATGGTTTTAGACTATTAGACTATGAGGGGGGCTTAAAGAGAATTAAAATTAAAAATGTTTAATCAAAACATGAACATTCAATCTTTTTTGTTTTGATTTCTTATAAGTGTATTGAGATGGTTTACAAAACCATTTCTATCTATATTTGTTTTATAATGTCCCCAAGCTAATGTATCCATACCATTGTCCAAAATGAATCTTTTATCATCATAAACACTTAAAGCTTTTTTATTTTGTTCTACAGTAAAAATATCATGTTTCTTAGTTCTAAATAAATTTTGTCTAACATATTTTGGTTTTTTTGTTAATAAACAATTTTTAAAATCATCAAAACATAGTTTATTTTCCACTACATTTTTCTTAACACCTTTAGATTTTTTAATTTCCTTTTCACTATCTAAGATTCGATGTGAATATAATTTAGATCTTAACCCTATAAATTCTGTCATAATTTTTCCATTCAATTCATCTTTAAACTTACCTAAAACTTTTTTGTTAACTAAAGGTAAATCATAAATATTATCTTTTGGATAATCAGATGTATTAAAATGATCTAAATTAATTTTTATATCTGAGTAGAAATCATCAGTTTTTATTTCTAATATACGCGAGTCTGTATCAGTGTATAGCAATCTAACTCTATTTCCATATTTTTTCTTTATTGTATTATAATAAAAATCATACATCAACGATTTAGATAAATCTAAAATACACATGCCTATATATATTGGTTGTTTGAAAAATATTTCTGTTCTTTTCATATGGATTGCAACTAAATTTTCTGTAAAAATTGTCCTTCTATCAAAATTTGGTTTTACAATTAATTTTTCTAGTTTTGCCTCATTAGAACATAATCTTATATCAACATGATTTCTTACATTCATCATAGTACGCCCATAAACACTATTGTTCATTAATTTGAAATAATCTTTTTCAAACTCATTCTTAGCTTTTGATCTAAGATCAGTATTGAAATCAATATAAACTTTTAACCAAGGAGATTGGCTAAATTCTAACACTCTATGAATTTTCGTTATCTTTAAACCTAATTTAATATATAATTTTAGCGTTTCATAATGGATTATATATTTTTTCTTATCGTAAAAACTTGTTAATAATTTTGGAAGTTGTTCATCATCAAAATGTTTTTCTGGCGCTAAAGGGAAATCTGAATGTAGATCATGAAGTTCTTTAGAATATGATAAATCGACTTCTAAAATATAACCTTTAGGTGATACATCAGAAATACTCATTACATCAAAATTATTCAGATTATTAACCCATTTGAAATCTCCAGTACGTAAATATTTACTCATTGCCCACCCATAAAGATTATTTGCATCCAAGTATTGTAAAAATATTGATTCCTCCTTTTTTTTAAATTTATCTCCCATATATTTATTATTTGCTTTAGAATATCTTTGACTACATTGATATAAACCTCCTCTTATTCCAGATTCAAACATCAATATTTGATCGATATCTGTTAATAAATCTAACTTTACTTTTGTCATTCTTAACATACTATCCCAGGCAAATCCTGGTGTTGTGTAATACCACAGAGGATCTAATTTATAATTTTTTAAAGAAATGTCTCTAAAATTTTCCATTATATCTGTTAATAATAAAACATCGATCTTATTATATAAACTGGTGAATTCACGAAGATTTTGTATTTTAAATACTTCCCAAATTTGTTGTGAATTTTCATATTCCTCTATCGTTATATTTTTACCAGTGAGAGAACTATAAAATTTTTCTCTAGGGGGTAAGCATGTTTCATTAAATTTTTCTTCACAATCCATACACTCATAAGGGTAAGCTAACTTTCTAGTAACTAAATTTAAATGTTCTTCAGGAAAATATTTACTAAGGTCTTTAAATTGATGTTTTTCAAGATTATTAGTTAATTTATCTAATGAACTAGATAAAAATTTAAATGAATCAATAAATCTTAATTCAGTTTTTAATATTATTTCTTCACCTTTGATATATTTTGTACGTTCTATAATTTTTGAAAAAGAAATATATTTTTCTTCATTATTTGGAATTAACGTTATATCATTATTATCATTACCAAATTGTTTTATAAATAGATGAGCATCATAGCCCGAAAGATTATGACAAACAATTGGAATAAATGTAGGATTTTTATATGTAAGATTACAGATAGAATGAGCCGCACCTCTATATTCTCCAGTCAAATGATCATGATCACAAACTTTTCTCATATTTAGTTTTTTATATTTTATTGCTTCTTCAATTTTTGATTTATATAAACACATATTATCATCGTCATTAAGTTGTTTATAATATTCAATAGCTGCTAAATATATTTTTAATTTTTTCTCTAACCTTGGAGGTAATTCTGATAAAAATCTTTCACAAATATGACATTTATCAGATTTATTATAATTATTTAATTGTTCTGCATTCAATGTTTCCATAGGAACTATTTCATCATATATTTCAGAAATAGCTATTTCTTCATTTTGTATACAATTAAAAAATTCTTTAGCTACATTTGGACCAGAATATTCTACAGGAGGTTTATAATCATCATTACTATATTTAATATAATAACAAAAATTATTAGGTATATGTTTCTGATAGCATTTTGTAAAAGCTTCTGTATCATTTGGTTGACATGTGTATATTGGTTGGAGTGTAGCTTCAAAGTCAGCAAAAATCACAAAAGGAATCTTAAGGAATTATTATACTTCTCAAATTCTAAAATTTTATTATAAGGTTCTGGTAGAACTATTTTGGCAGCTTTATTATTACCACAATGATGTATATGATCATTTAACTTATTTTCTGTATCAAAACTATTTAAACACATTTTACATAAAAATCTTCTATGACCATCTTTTGTCATTTGACTTCCAACAAGTTTCCATAAATCTTTAATTCAACAATAATGACCTTTATCCTCATTATCCTCCCTTAAATACAACAAATCTATATGATTAGTTTTTCAATTTTAGTTATTTCTAGTGGTACAATTATATGTGTATTATTTCCTTTTTCTTCTAGATAATACATATTAATAGAAATATCCTTTGTTCTTTTAACAAATTTTGGAACGTCTGTGGTTTTTACTGGAAATTCAATACCTTTTAATTCTTTATCAAAGTCATTTTTCCATTTTTTATACTTCGTAACTCTTTGTGGATCTTTTTCACAACGATGTAAAGCTGAGAGTATTGCCCAAAGAAAACATTTATCATCTTCATTTTTAACATTTATAATAGCATGTTTATTTTGAATATTTTCGGGTAATGGAATATATGAAGAACCTTTAAAAGGAACATATTTATTTATATTTATTCCCAAACTTAAAATTTGATCAAGTCTCCATTGAGAATTTTTCATTACAAAATCTTCTACTTCATTTACAATTTTAATTTTTGCATTCGTATAAAAATCAATTAAGTTAGAATTTTCTGTTAAAATTTCATTTTTTGTTTTAAAATTACATTCTTTATATTCTATATTTTCTTCACTACCTCTCTTAAATATAGCAAGGAACATAATATTTACTTTTAAATTTTTATTTGTTAATGATTTTTTAAGTCGTCCTATTACTGCATTGTCTAAGCAATTTAAAAATAATTGTATATCTTTAATACCCATGTTATTTTTAATAATATAAGTTATTAATCTACTTTCAAAAGCTGTTTCTTTAGTTTCTAAAATAGGTCGATTATCTTTCTTATCAGAATTAAACATTTTTGCACTAAAATTGAAAACCTTATGTGGTTTTGGTATTCTCTCTTTTTTTGTTCTTATTTGTTTGTTGTTTGTTTTTGGTATTCTCTCTTTTTTTGTTTTTATTTGTTTTGTTGGTATACCTTTGTATGTTTTATTAAATTTTGGTTTAATTGTTTGATCTACATCATTTGTTTGATGACGAATAGATTTCAAATGTCTAGACCAATTTTTGTAACTAACTGTTAAGTTACATTTATCACAAGTTTTGTTAGGATATGTTTTTTTGTTATCCATTTTATTATTGTTAACATTTCGTTTAACTAAAGGTTTAATTTTATTTATTCATTCCATTTATTATAGATAATATTATTTTTTTTACATTCAATTTTTTTTAATAGAATATTTCTATTAAAAAATAATATTTAAATATAGTAAATGATCGCCTGGACCCTTAGATTAAAAGTCTAATGCTCTACCAACTGAGCTATCCGAGCATGATATTTATATATATATATATCACTTCCTTTAACTAAGATCCCATACTAAACTCACACATTTTAATATTTCCTAAATCTTCAACAATCTTAATATCATCTAAATAATGATGAGTATAATCACCTGTTGTAATTATTAAATCATTAGCTATTTTACAAAGTTCTAACCAAGTTGGTGAATTTAATAATTTGGAAATATAAGGATTTCCATTTCCAAATTGATCGTTCCCTTGATCAATAATGAATATATTTCCATCAATTGGAATTTTATGTAGAATATATTTAACTGTTTCAGTATTTTCATAGTATTCAAAAGAACAAAAATTAACATATAAATTATCATTTTTTGAATTTTTTTTCACATATTTTTTTATATCATTTTTTATTAATTTCAAATAATTATATATTTTTTGTTTTTCTTGATTAATTGGTATACCTTTGAATGTTCTATTAAATCTAAAAGGTACAATTGTTTGATCTATATAATTTTTTCCATGACGAACAGATTTTAAATGAGCAGACCAATTTGTACAACCAATTGTTAAGTTACATTTATCACAAGTTTTGGTAGGATATGTTTTTTTGTTATCCATTTTATTAATATTATCATTCTCTTTAACTAAAGTTTCAATTTTATTTAAACCTTCCATTTATTATATTCCATATTATTTTTTTTTTTACATTCATTATTTTTAATGGAATAATTTCTATTAAAAAATAACATTTAAAATTTTGTTTTTTGCAACTCTTCGTTATAAAAACTCCCTTCAATCTCTTCATTATTTAAATCTATAATTTTATATGTTATAGGATTTGCGTTTAAAATTTCTTTAAGTATAAATATTTCTTTCGTCCAATTATTACTATATTTATTACCAAATGTTTTCTTATAAGCTTTTATTCTTACTCTATCACCCACACTAAATTTTATTTTTGGTTTAGGTTTATTTTTTGTAGAAAATAATTTGTGTAGAACATCGTCTTCATTAGATTTATTTACTTCACAAGGTTTCATACCAATGGATCGATGTATGTCTTTGAAATTATATTCATCTAATAAATTTTGTAAAATATTTATCCATTTTTTAGATTTTTGAACTTCAAAACATAATCTCATTTTCCCGTTTAATGTTCTATTAAACTTTTCAATAATTGCAGATTTTTCTTCGTTTTGTGTATGATACATATGAATACTATATTTTTTCAAAACATTTTTAAAATGTTTATTTTCAAACTCTAAACCTTTAACTGCGTGAAGTAATTTTGGTGTTTGATGATTTTGTGTTTTAGCTTGTTCTATTATTTTTTCAAAAGCTTTTGAAACACTAATTCCATCTTTCTTTTTTAGTGGAAAAGCCCATGCAAGTTTAGAAAAAGTATCTATAACAGTTATTATATTACAATAACCCTCATTTTCATCTGAACAATTTCTCATTATAACTAAATCAACAGCCCATAAATCATTAATACCATGAGTAATAATTCTCCTTTTAGGAAATCTCTTTCTAACAGGTTTATGAAGTTCTTTAGCTAATAACAATTTATCTGTATCATTTAATTTTTTATTCGAAATTATTAAGTTATTAGAGTGTTCAATCTCAGGAGCTTTTTATAAATTTACTTTTGTTTTTTTTACAAATAAAACATTTTGTTGAAATTCTCCATCTACCATTAACTGTTTGAATTTTAGTTGCATTTATATTTTTTGTTCTTTTTTTACATTTATGACAATGTATTAGATCATTATTCATTTTTATATTAATATTTTTAAATAAATTTTTTATAATTGTCAATAAATTCTAAACACAAATGTCCACATATAGGAGGATCATTATAATCTTGAAATTTTCTATCGGTATACCATAGATTATGTTTGCCTAAATAATTTACAAGTTCCTTGGGAGGAGGATTTATTCCAAAAGAATCAAAATATATTTTTTTATTTTTCATTTTTTTCCATGCAACCCAATGAGAACCATTTTGAGTAGAATCATTTAAATTAAGAACTCCACATTCATTTACCCATGATTTCATAGGTAAATCATTTCGCATGAAACACCCTCTAAAATTTTTTATATTATTTCTAAAGTGATTTATTTCAAAATTACTCAAAGGTTCAATATTTTTATTTTTTTCTTTGCTCCAAAAAATTGTATAAACTCCTTTAAAATTTCTAATATTTTTTGATGTCTTTTTGATTTCATTGCATATGCAGTTAAAAGAGCTGGAATTTTTTCGTTCATATTCGTATCAGGAGCATTAAATCTTTCCATTGCTTTTTGTTTTAAAATTTTATCGGCTTCATGTCTTGTTTTAGTATCTTTATGATCTTTATAAAAATAATCATGATCTCTTGCAGCTTCATCTAATTTGTTTATAGGTTTTTATTTTTTTCTAATTTTGTTCCTGGTCCTAAATAATTATAAACAGGCCAATGCAATTCAGGTAAAAATGAGCAATTCAAAAAATCATTGATAAATCCTGAACCTTTTATAATTATCTTTGGTAAACATGAAACATATGAATATAAATAATATGCACCATTATTAGGAATATCAATTAAGTTTTCCATTTCTCTAATACAAATATTAAGTATATTAAGTTTTTCATCATGATAAATATTATTTCCTTTTCTTTCATCATTTGATATAAAATATATTTTTTTTTTATGGAATCTTTTGATATTTTTACAACTTCTTTTGGTAAGTTTATTACATATAATAATAAATATTCAATACCTTTAGGAGTATCAATTATTTTTTCCATGCTTGTTTTACATAAATGTAGAATACCAAGTTTTTCGTTATGATAATTATTATTTCCTGCTCTTTCTTCTGCAGCAATAAGTTGTAATCTATCTGTTAATTGTTTCATATTATCAATATAACGATATTCAATACGATCATCTGTGTATTGTCTTAAACCTTCTCCTATTGGTTTTGTTGTTGGTTTTGTTATTGGTCTTTTCTTTTCATTTATTTCCTTCCATATATTGCTAATCATTGATATATATTTTACACCACCACTTGATTTAGCTCTTCCTGTTGATTTATCATTGTTTTGATATATAGAATCAGTTTCAATTAATATTTCTTTATAAATTTTAAAGTCATCTTCTGTAGAATATTCAGGTCTGGTAACATCTGAATGAGCTAATAATCTCCACAAACCAACAGTTCCTTTATATTTTTTTCCATTTAAAATTATATCATCATTTTCAAATGTTATCATACATTTCCCGATCATATGATCTTCAAAATCTTTATTATAATATATTCCAAAAGAATTGTTGGGTTCTATTGTTGGTAGATAATTTGTTGCATTAGGACCTAATTTTATAGTATCTGCAGGCATTGGAGAATTAGCTATTGATTTTTGACGAGATTTTTTTGGAGTTTCAAAAGTCTCTTCTGTACTCATTAATCGTTATAATTCTGGATTTTTAGGTTTACAAGGTGGTATTATCATCTTTTGAATATCATTATCGGTTTTAATAGCAACCTCTTTAACATCATTAACAGATGATTCAACATTTGATAAGGCTTTTAATATTGGTTCATAATGTTTTACTTTTTCTTCAGCAGTATATTTATCGTTTAAAACTGTTTTTCTATAGTTATTTTGTAAATTGTTTTTTAGATTAATTATTTTTTGGATTTTTTTTGGTGTATATTCAATGTTTCCCTGAATAGGGGACGCGTTATTATTATCCCCTTCATCTTCATCTTCGTCTTCATCTATAACATTTAACTTTTTTTCAGAATGTTCTAAATCTGATTTTTTAAAATTTTTTTGTAAATTTTGTTGAAGATGAATTAATTGTTTCATTTTTTCTGTTTCGTTTTCTAAATTAGTTCCTTTCTTAAAACTTTTTTGTGTTTCTCCTGTTTCTGATGGCTCTTCAATAAATTTATTATTTTTATTTTTTTTGCTAAATCTTCTTGAATTTGTTTAATATCCATTTATAACACAAAAATTAAAAATAAAAAACATTTTTATTATTCATCAATATTTAAAATATTATTACCTTTATTGTCATAGATCAAATTTTTTAATATGTCTATTGTTATGAAACCATATATTTTTATTTTATTTTTTTTATCATATGTTTTACAGTAAGTTTTAAAAATTTCTTTAAATTTGTCTAATGGTATAATTTTGCTAATAAAATCGGATCATATTTTTTTAATATAATAATTTGACTGATTAAAAACAATTAAAACAGTTAAATTATTTCTTGTATCTACTGAAGTATAACTTTGTGTTAAATAAATAACACTAAAATTCTTTGATCTCGATCTTATAAAATATTCCATTATCAACTTTTGATTTTCTAAAAGAAAATCATCAATAACCACTACACTATTAGGTTCACATCAAACATTATTCTAATTTAAATGTTTAAAAATAAACACTTAATCTAATATTATTAAATCTAATTTTTTGAACCTTTAAAATTCAACTCAATCTCAATGCTTATACAAGTTTTAACCTTGAGAAATGCTATGTGGGCAGTTGTTCCTTGAAATGCTGGTTGAATGCTCTTTGAATGCTGGTTGGATGCTCTTAAAATGCTTGTTGAATGCTGGTTGAATGTTCTTGAAGTCGATTTGGAACAGTGGTTCGTCCAAGGGTCTCAAACTACTGATTTGGATGTGTTCTCTAGTTGAGAACGGCCAAATATGTTTTGTTTGATGTGAAGACCCCACACCTGACACCAAATTTGTAGTGAACCGGTCTTGGTGAAGATGGCTTAACACGATTTAAAGAGGAAGTCCACTTCGTCGTATGTCTTCTTCAGAGAGCGTAGGAAGTTTGAAGTTAATAAACAACTCGTTTGAATTAAAAGTTATTTATTCACTGAGACAATGTATATAATAAAAGCTAGCCCGATGTGTTGTTAAGTATAGAACAACGCCATCGGTCTATGCGTGAGTGAGGCTTAACTATGTCTAATTCTTAATACTGCCACAACCCCTTTTATATTAAACTATTTTGGGCGTAGTCCCCAAAATATACGTACGTGTCATGGTAAACAGGAAATTCGACCATAAGTTTATATTTCATGTTTACTATGACCAATTATTTAAATACATAATTTTAATCCTAAAAATCTATATAAACGATTATTAAAACCATGTTCATAATCCAATTATCTAATTATCTATTATTAAATATAATATATTAATATTCAATGTTCTAAATCTAAACTACTAATATCAGCTCAGGGTAACAGGAATGATGTTATTAAATAATAGTGTAATATGCCGGATTACTACAATGTTATCATTGATTTTTAAGTAAAAAATTGTTGACCTATTATTTTTCAATTTTTCAATTTCAACTAAATTTCCCCCCGTGGTGTTTAATCGGTCAATTTTTTTTAACCCGATTATATTATGGCATTTTGATGAATTAAAACTAAAAATATAAAAATAAAAATATATCAAATTACTTATGCGTGTACTGTTGATTGTAGAAGATCATTGGGGTAATTGTACATTAGGTAAACTTGAAATACGTAATCTCCACTGGGTTCCGCATATAAATTTTGATCATCGCAAACAGTGGTATATTTTTGACATACCATACACCGACGCCTTTCGCTATATGTTTGTAGTACACTTATATCTTTAAACATAAAATGGAACGCATCAAAACATATATTAAAAAGATTTGAACCATAATGCTCCCGATTGAAATGACTTGCACATTCCAGTAAACAAAATATACAATCAATATCTTCAAAATATAATCTTACTTCCCTCAAAACAAAAAATGAATGTCGCCGAAGAAAATATTCATAAACTTCAAATTCACTATGTGCAAACGGATATTTTGCAATGTGTTGTATTGCGTCCTCCGATAAATGCCTATTTCGTTGGTGAGATTATCATCAGGTACCATCACAACTAAAAAACTAAATAAAATGGTTATACATTTAGAAATCACTATTTTATAAATAATTAACTTACAAAGAAATATTCACTATATAAAATATACCGCCTCTCTGAATCACGTATTCATGCTTGACTGATTATGGTCATCAACTGATCAATGCATTGTGGCACAGCTTCAGTTTGCAAATAACATTGTTATAGGCTAATAAATGTGAAAGAGCCAAATATATTGGTATATTAAATGATACATAACATAATGAAAAACACCACACTGTTTATAGATTTAAAAATAATTTAACTGCGTACAATCAGTAAATTCGAAAGAACCGAATTGATTTTAATAGGTAATTTAATGCACACTGTACCGTTTTATTGTCGATACACGCCAAATTGGCAAAAAACCTTTTAATATTATAATTGACGCATTATAAAGTAAAAAATTTAGATTTTATTACGTATATTTTTTGATATTTTGGATACAATTTATGGTTAATTATTTATTTAATGGGCAATGACGTCAATGCCTTTATATTGTTTGGAAAGTATAAAATAAGATGAGTAAATGTGAATTTCATCAGTTAATTTTCAACGCCAAGTGTGGTTAGTAATAATGTCAAACACGAGCGGTCAAAATTCAGATGAGGAATATATCAATGTAAGTACATAGTACTATAGTACTATAGTAGTATTATTATTGGATATA